>JARHVA010005303.1:565000-567500 GCA_037957365.1 Torreya grandis | reverse complement strand
TAAGTGAATGACAATTAATTTTTATAATTTGATTATGGCATGTGATAAATATGGATAGTACTAAAGAGATCATGATACTTAGATTTTTTGGTTGACTATTTGCCTGTGACTATGTTATGGAAGTAGAAATTAGGGATAATCACAATTATGGTTTGCTTAGTTCAAGAATTGATCTATTTATTGAGTTGTGTCAATTCCATAGGATTAACTTAGTATCACAGGTTAATACTGACATGTTATTTGTAACTAAATTATGCATAAGTGTGGCATAATGACTTTACAATCACATGCAATTTTATGTTCTTTCTATGTTTTTATAATCTTGAACTTTGATAATGTGTGTATATCCAAAAATCAACCTGCTTTACCTTTAAACCATAGGTGTGTTTGTGAGGGTTGGAAATTTAATTAAATAAGGGAATTTTAATGATCTAAACTAACCCTAATCATCTCCATCTAATAATTAACAATTGCCTACATATCCAATATTCCAAAGAGGGAAATCAAGTGACAAATAGTTCTCCCACCTAGTGTGATTGTGAAATATTGATCCTTCACTATGTGTATATAGATAATTATTGTATTTGATACTTGAAAACTATTTATTTGACCTAGTTTTTAAGTGCTTCAAACTTTCCTTAATATTTTTTTATAGCAATAGGTATGAAAATTGGGAAGAATAGAGAATATTTTCTCCATGTGAAATAGTGTATAGATGCAAAATAGATAATTGCCATATCCATTTTAAATGACACCTTTATTTGTTTATATATGGATCTATTTGAATAATTACTCATGACACCAACTTTCTAGGATTATGGGGTGAACCTAAGGATGGGTTTAATTTTTGAAAATAGCCATTGCTGAGAATGAGATAATTTTAATTGATATGAATTGTTATCTATCAAAGACATGAACCTTAACCATCAAAATTGACCCATGTATAGGTGAACTACTTTGAGAGTCTAGATATGTTTATATAGGATATTTACCAAGTTTAAAATAGACAACTAGGTTCTTTTAGGTTTAAAATAATATAACGAAAGGGTTGACTCATAAGATAATATTAACTTGTGAAAATATGATGAATTCAGACTTATTTTTGTTCTCAAGTCATGTGTGATAAATTTGTGTCAATATTTTCATTATCAATTATTGAATACCAAAGTTTAGTATCTACAAATGCCCCCATTTTTTCTAGCAATGAAATTATTAGAGTAAAAGTATAAAATATACCTGATTGTGTTACACACACTTAGAATTTTTGGAGATAGATCCAAATGTGTAGTTCCACTCCATATAAACCTAAAATGAGAATGAAGTAGTCAGTTTCCATATGTGAAATTTAAAATCTTAAAATTGAAAGAGTAAGGATTAGAGTAAACTTGTGTGTTGGTGTAAACCATGTTTCATTTGTATATTTTTAGAGATGATCCTTCTTCATTTATGCATTGGATATTTGGTATGATTATGCCCCATAATTGTGTAACTATGTAATATACTAAGTTTGGAAATAAACATGAACCAACCATCATGAATGTGGATAAAACCACACAACCTAATAACCAAATAACTATGTAGGAAAAGATATAAATAACTAATCATGCAAGGTTCACTCATAATTGAAAAAAATAATGTAGATGGATTATAAATTTAAGTGTAATTTTTCACTCTAGTTTGATAATGTTAAATCTATGTAAAAAAACAAAAAAATCATGATTGAAAAGGAATGAACAATGCTTATGCCCCCATCATGTATGCATGTTTTGATAAATGTGAATGGAATGATAACCATTTTCCATTAAAATATAACTATGTTATATATGTGCATGAAATCATATCATTCCCACTAAAAATATATAATACATTTGAGAATTTGTATCTTAAATGTAATGTGAACATGTAACTCTAAAACTATTTTCTTGTAAACTATTTACATATTCCCATGCATATTCACCCAAATGTATATGAATATGTTATCAAGTGTCTGTAAAGTGAATTCATAAAGATAACATATGCCCATGAAAATTTTATAAATTTACCAATTTTTGTCATGTATTTGAAATAATATGATATCTAAACCATTTGAATCTTCAAATCAGTGAATCTTATACTTTGCTTTAATTTTCTACTCATGGAGGCTTATGTCTCTAAGACAAGCCTACTATAATTATCCCCTTTTGAGATGAGGGATGTATCCTATAAATCACTCATATAAAAATAATAATTAATTATATCATGCCATTCATAAAGATAATAACATGTAATATCATTTGACCATATGGAGAGTATGTCATCATACTAATGTATGTATCAATCGAGGCATGTATGTAGCATATAAAATTCAAGGCATGTAAGTGTCATGTATAGATAGATATATCAATGATGCATGTAACATAAGTATCTATAAATAAAACTAAGTGGTTAATAGTTCATGATATAAATCATGGCACTCCTCAATGTAAGCAATCTCAACAAACATAAATGTTAGTTATCACAT